>CM042252.1:46332461-46377461 GCA_023566225.1 Romanogobio albipinnatus | reverse complement strand
GGATGTCTGCCGCCCGCAGCTCATCTCTCTGCTGCTTGACCAGTAATTACATTAGCAGCTAGCGCCCTGAGCGCTCCCTTTGAAATGCTAATTCCATCCAACCTGCAGCAGAGAGTCTAATGGCTTTTATTAGCATGATTGGTGAACGCAGATCTGAGCGAACGGGTAGCGCGAATGAATCAGCTCCAGCTAATGGGCGGAATTAAAACTGTAGCCATTGTGTGGCGCGTTTGCTCGTGACTGTTGGAGCTAATCGCCACTTAATGTCCATTTTGGACCTCATGAGTTGATGGTCGAGGTGGCAACGTGTGTGTTGTTTGAAGACGAGCGCTCCAGAAAACATTAAGACACTAAGTGCGACATGCTCTTGTGTTAAAAACAGACAGATGAAATACAAGAGAATGGAATAGAAGATGCATTTAAAGGTGTGTTAACTACCACTCAACTGATAATGTACATAATCAATACACTCAAGATGCTTATGCTGCCCCTACACTGCAAAAATACAATTTATATTCATACTATTGTCTCGTTTTCAAGTTAAAATATCAAAAAATCCTCAAAACAAGTTAACTTTACTTGTGAAGCATCACTGTATTAGATATTAAGACTCGCCTTCATAGATTGTATGAAGGATTTGAAGCAGAAGGATTTGAGCGAGTTTGACAAGGGCCAAATTGTGATGGCTAGAGCACTGGGTCAGAGCATCTCCAATACTGCAGCTCTTGTGGGGTGTTCCCGGTCTGCAGTGGTCAGCATCTATCAAAAGTGCTCCAAGGAAGGAACAGTGGTGAACCAAGGCTCATTGATGCACGTGAGGAGCGAAGGCTGGCCCGTGTCCGATCAAACAGACGAGCTACTGGAGCTCAAATTGCTCAAGAAGTTAATGCTGGTTCTGATAGAAAGGTGTCAGAATACACAGTGCATCTCAGTTTGTTGCGTATGGAGATGCATAGCTGCAGACCAGTCAGGGTGCCCATGCTGACCCCTGTCCACCACCAAAAGCGCCAACAGTGGGCATGTGAGCATCAGAACTGGACCACGGAGCAATGGAAGAAGGTGGCCTGGTCTGATGAATCATGTTTTCTTTTACATCACGTGGATGGCCGGGTGTGTGTGCGTCGCTTACCTGAGGAACACATGACACCAGGATGCACTATGGGAAGAAGGCAAGCCGGCGGAGGCAGCGTGATGCTTTGGGCAATGTTCTGGAAAATGTTCTTTGGGTCCTGCCATCCATGTGGATGTTACTTTGACACGTATCACCTACCTAAGCATTGTTGCAGACCATGTACACCTTTCATGAAAACGGTATTCCCTGGTGGCTGTGGCTCTTTCAGCAGATAATGCGCCGCCACAAAGCAGAAATGCTTCAGGAATGGTTTGAGGAGCACAACAATGAGTTTGAGGTGTTGACTTGGTCTCCAAATTCCCCAGATCTCAATCCAATCGAGCATCTGTGGGATGTGCTGAACAAACAAGTCCGATCCATGGAGGCCCCACCTCTCAACTTACAGGACTTAAAGGATAGGCTGCTAACATATTGGTGCCGGATACCACAGCACACCTTCAGGGGTCTAGTGGAGTCCATGCCTCGATGGGTCAGGACTGTTTTGGCAGCAAAAGGTGGACAACACTAGCCTGGATGCCAGCCGAACGTAGCCCTGCCTACAACATTTGATGTCAGGAAGTTTGGTCTGGACTAGGGATGGGCATTTTTGTCAATTTCTCATTTCGATCATCGATAGGTCTCAAAAACGAGTACTCGAGTAATTGGGGGCGGGGCATGTGCAGGGGGCGGGGCATGTCCGTCATTGACATAATGAAAATACTGTTATGAAAATGGTTGTTGACAATTACAAACGTGACATGAAAACGGGTATATGAAAACATGAACATATAAAACAAAAAATAACTGCTAGATTATGATGCATAAATGTCTTTGAAAAAATGTCTTTTAATCTTTATAAAATGACCGTCTCAAATAACCAAGTCAGTAATATCGAGCATTGCCTTTGAGCTGAAACTGTGAAATAACACCACCCTGCAGAGCTTGCTAGCTGGTTAATAAACTCAACCAAACGCACCATATATCAATATTAATATGAAGATTATTATGAACCTATTACGATATAAATCGACACAAAAGGACGTGAATGCGCACGTGAACTTCAGCGTGCTAGATTTTACAGGCGACGGGTTTGAAACGGAACATTTTGAATGCGCTCTTCCCTTAACAACGCTCATACACGGACAACGAAAGCACACAGAAACAACATTTTATTAAAATCCTGTTCTCATTATAATGCTTTGACAGATTGACTCTGCACATCATGCACTTAATTTTATTATTCATGATCGAAGCGTTTACAGACATCACTGCGCGTTTTCGAACTCATAGCGAAAAACCAACTTTAAATAAACTAGGTCTACTGTTAAAAAATACGAGAACAGTATAGCAGTGCTGCATTACTAATATCAATGATTCTGAGAAAGAAATAGCCTATCTGAAAAGAATATGACCGTCTCTAAAAACCATCATGTCGAGCATGAAATATGCGTTTGAGCTGAAACTGAAGAGAATGAACAACAGCCGGTATAACGGCAGCGCTTTTCTAGCTTATTAAGCTCAACCAAACGCTTCTTATTAGGGGTGTAACGATTCGTTTTAACAACGATTCGATTCATATCACGATTTGAGGTTGTCGATACGATTCAAGGACGATTTTGGTTCATTTAGAACGATACGATCCGAAACGATTCAGTGACTTGAAATCGATTCAGTAACTTTTTAGCCAAAAATTGTGTGACTGAAATAAATATCTGGATACTGGTCAGTGCAGGTGAAGTTTCCTAGATTCCTGTTGTTTCTTGTAAGGGAATCAGGTATCAATTAATTATGGATATAAACAAACAAGTAAACAACAATTAATGGCAAATGCATTCAAATTTTATTTGAATAAAGTGCAACCAACAGTTTAGGTTGAATTAACAGGAAGTTAACCTTTTCTGCTCTCATTTTCAATATTCAATACATTTTCAATAAAAGCACAGTAAGTGCAACCAACATTTCAACAGTAGGTTAACCTGCTACTTCTGCTTTTGTTATCCAACATATTAATATTACAATATTAATATCAAAAATAAAGTGCAACTAACTTCTCTTCAGGTATATAATTAATAGTTGGTTTACCTGCTACTTTTGCTGTTGTTTTTCAACATTAAAATAATACAAATACAATATTAATATCAAAAATTAAGTGCAACCAACATTTCTTCAGGTTGCATAAACTGGCTGAACCTGCTACTACTCTCAGTTTAATAAACAAACAATATTTAACAAAATGTACAATGTAACCAACTACTCTTCAATGACTCTACATATTATGTTTTCAAAAGTATCAACTGATCAACATGATCTGACTGCAGAACACTTCTCTGTACGTTCACTATGTCACCAGCAGTACTACAAACTCGCTCTGCTGGCACACGGGTGCCAGGAATGCACAGGTAACATTTAGCAAGGGTTGAAAGTACAGGTAGCTGTTTCTCCTGGTGGCTTGATAATTTCTCGCTGGTTGGCTTCTCCTCTGCCATCCGCCGCTATGTTTTGTTTTCTTAGCGCTGCTGCTGGTGCGTGCGTTGCGATGATGTCACAGATAGGCAGACTGAATCGAGTAACGTTTAACACCTTTATCATTAAAAGTGCTAAGAAAAAACATCCATTTAAAGTCTGACGTGCTTAAATCCAATGCGTTATTTCCTATGATCGATACAATCGATTGATTACCTTTTAAAACGATGTTAGATCGATATATGTCGTCCGGAAGGCCAACTTGCTGAGCACAGATCGATGTAGTTAGATCGTAGGAAAATAAATCGATACATCGATGTAGTAGATGAATCGTTACACCCCTACTTCTTATATTAGATTAATCAGATATAGACAACATAAAAGTATCTTACAACGTGCATCTGCAGATAAGGACGCGGATGCTCACATGAACTTCACGCGCTAGTCTGAGTGTTCTCGCTAGTTTCTCTGTGGATCAGCTGATACACGGGGAACTAAGCACAGATCATTTACAGCATTCTATTTCCATCGTGTTTTCATTATAATGCTATGTAGGCTATGACAGATTGGCGCTGCACATCTTGCACTAACCATTTAATGGTCTCATGATTCCAGACATCACTGCAGTGCACGCCTTTATTTCGCCGCGGTCTGGAGGCGTGCTGTAAAACGCTAACCAATCAGACCTCCGCAAAACGATGCAATAACCAATAAAAAAGAGACAAATATTTTTTTTTCAGGGCGATCATCGTTCTCATGATCGATGATCGCTGTCACGTTCGAGTACTCGATTACTCGACCACTGTTGCCCATCCCTAGTCTGGACTTGATCCGTTGTGGAGCAACTATGCCAATGAAATTGTCAGGGCGGGCTTTACACGATGATGGACAGATGATCAACAGTTACATAATCATCCACATCACCAAAGAGCGCTTGGGTTGAATTCGTTCTAATCCTAAACGGGGAACTTGTTTGTATATGCATTCACCTTTATTATTTCTCTCAGAAATGATGATGGTGTTGGTAAGTACTCTGTGTATCCTTAAATTCTTTTTTACAACACCGTCAAAGATTGTAGCGATTCTACTTCTTCCAGCATGCGTGCCGACAGGGTTGCCAAGTAGCCCAAAACAAGCCCAATGGCTTCCCGGCGTTTGGGGGGTAAACGGGGGGTAAGCGTTTTTTTGGCAGGGTTGCATGCTAAAATTCGCCTTCCTGGGTCTAAATATCACATAATTGGCACCGCTTCAACCCATGGACATGGAAAAACAGCCCATGGGAAAACCGGGGACTTGGCAACACTGTGTGCAGTTGAGTTCTGTTGACATTTGACAACTAACGTTATGTGTCGCGCCGTTGCGCTGATTGGTTGTAGGTCTATCCAATTGAGGTCTATCCTGGTTCGGTTGAAACACGCCCCATAATCACAGCCCAACGGAGCAGTATCAGACTCATATTCTGACTAGAATTGAGTATGACGACGTCAGGCTAGGACAATATTAGGTCATAATGTTATGCCTGATCGGTATATACACTCACCTAAAGGATTATTAGGAACACCATACTAATACTGTGTTTGACCCCCTTTCGCCTTCAGAACTGCCTTAATTCTACGTGGCATTGATTTAACAAGGTGCTGAAAGCATTCTTTAGAAATGTTGGCCCATATTGATAGGATAGCATCTTGCAGTTGTTGGAGATTTTTGGGATGCACATCCAGGGCACGAAGCTCCCGTTCCACCACATCCCAAAGTTGCTCTATTGGGTTGAGATCTGGTGACTGTGGGGGCCATTTTAGTACAGTGAACTCATTGTCATGTTCAAGAAACCAATTTGAAATGATTCGAGCTTTGTGACATGGTGCATTATCCTGCTGGAAGTAGCCATCAGAGGATGGGTACATGGTGGTCATAAAGGGATGGACATGGTCAGAAACAATGCTCAGGTAGGCAGTGGCATTTAAACTAGAGATGTTCCGATACCCTTTTTCCCTTCCCGATACCGATTCCGATACCTGGGCTCAGGGTATCGGCCGATACCGAGTACTGATCCGATACCTGGGTGTGTATCTGTATATACAGCTGTATACACTACTAGCCCTGTATGAATTGCTAGAATTATTTTATGGTGTGCTTCAGACTTATCCCTTAATAAAACATGAACAAATACATACAGTGAACTACTGTATTTATTGCAGTATTTTTATTATCTGACATGCATTTGACAGTAATATTATTTATTTTTCTTAAGCGAAAAAGAACTTCAAATGCAGCCATAAATCTAACACTGCAAACTGAAAAAGGTATTTTAGTTGTATAATATAACTGTATAAAAACAGTGCAACAAATAAATGTAGGAATATCATATATATATCAGAATCAGAAAATAATCTCTACAACAAAACAAGTGAAAAATAAGCAACCATCTAGGCATTATTATTATTAGTAGAGACGTATTATTATTACATAGAGAAGTAGCTAAATCTACTGTACAGCAGTAGCCTAATATATTCTGTCAATTTAAAATGTTTTAAACCAAACTTTTATTTTGACGGGTTGCCATAAAGATATTTCAGTGTCTGTGTTCCTTATATTACAGTTTTCCCAAATGAAACGGTAAATTCTCATGAAGTGACAGTTTATGCGTTCGTGTCCTCATATAGTGACCATAGACTGTGAATATGGACGTAGAGAAACTGGGGGAGGTTGCCGCTTGATAGTGACACACGGCAGAGATTACAAAGTCAGCGAGCGAGTGTCACGCGCGTGTGTGTGTGTGTGCGGGCGGCCGCCATCCACACAGAGACGAAATACTGCTAAACAGCCAGTAAACAGCGGACATAGCCTACTGCTGACGCGTTTTCATTTCTTCTTCACTGCTCTAAACAGTGGTTCCTTGTGGCAAAACAGCACAACTTCCTGTGTTTGCAATGCATTTGGAGCACAGAGGAAGAACCGTGCAGTGGTTAGGCAAAGCTCGCGGTCATAACTAGGTCTTGTTTAAGAAAATGGTATCGGATCGGTACATGGGTTCAAGTACTCGCCTATACCGATGCCAGAATTTTTGTGGTATCGGTGATATTTCCGATACTAGTATCGGAATCGGAACTACTCTAATTTAAACGATGCCCAATTGGCACTAAGGGGCCTAAAGTGTGTCAAGAAAACATCCCCCACACCATTACACCACCACCACCAGCCTGCACAGTGGTAACAAGGCATGATGAATCCATGTTCTCATTCTGTTTATGCCAAATTCTGACTCTACCATCTGAATGTCTCAACAGAAATCGAGACTCATCAGACCAGGCAACATTTTTCCAGCCTCTTTTTCCTATTTGTTGTGGAGATGAGTGGTACCCGGTGGGGTCTTCTGCTGTTGTAGCCCATCCGCCTCAAGGTTGTGCGTGTTGTGGCTTCACAAATGCTTTGCTGCATACCTCGGTTGTAACGAGTGGTTATTTCAGTCAAAGTTGCTCTTCTATCAGCTTGAATCAGTCGGCCCATTCTCCTCTGACCTCTAGCATCAACAAGGCATTTTCGCCCACAGGACTGCCGCATACTGGATGTTTTTCCCTTTTCACACCATTCTTTGTAAACCCTAGAAATGGTTGTGCGTGAAAATCCCAGTAACTGAGCAGATTGTGAAATACTCAGACCGGCCCGTCTGGCACCAACAACCAGGCCACACTCAAAATTGCTTACATCACCTTTCGTTCCCATTCTGACATTCAGTTTGGAGTTCAGGAGATTGTCTTGACCAGGACTACACCCCTAAATGCATGATTGGTTGACTAGATAATTGCATTAATGAGAAATTGAACAGGTGTTCCTAATAATCCTTTAGGTGAGTGTATATAGCCTACATAGATTCATCTAATGTGTCCAATGTTTTACATTTATTGCACTCCAAATCGGTCTCAGTGAACACAGATAATGCCTTTAAAAAAGTGTTCAATGCTCAATACGCTGAAAATACCGCCAATTTAAACCAAGTAAAAATGCTACTTTTGTACTTTTGTTTTTGGTGAACAATTTCCCAAAAGTAGCACAAGTAGCAATATGCAATATTAATTGCAATATTAATTTAATATTATAAACCAAGTTTTCCAAGTGTTCAGTGGAGCATGCTTAACTGCTCTAAATGCATGAGAAATAAGACGCTATATTAGCCATAAAACAATTCTCCAAATCCCACTGATCTGGACCTCACTGTCCTTATACATCTGAACCAACAGAGACATCGGCTCTGACCGAATGTTCTTTAAGGGTTGTGAAACCGCTGTAAATTGCAGCCTGTCAGTGAACGAGTGTTCAATAGCGTGGCATTGTGAACCGACGTGCCAAAATTACAACCGTCTGAAAAAGGATCAGTGCAAACACAGAAACGTCTCGGCTCATAATTGTGTTCCGCTCCTGTTTCAGGTGAGCTGCTCTCATTCTCTTTCTGTCAGCTTGTCATTTATCATGAATTCTCTATTGGTTTGAATTCCAATGAGGGACCGAATGGGATAAATACTTTATTTATGTAAATCCAAAGTGACAAAAACCTGATGAATTACATAAACAACACCCGCTTCCCTACCAGCCTTCTGCTCCATGGCCTCATTCGCTCCATCACGGCTTACTTTCACTCTGACACACCATAAATTACACTCTTTCACAGCAACTATCTAAGAAATCATTGCAAGCATTGTCATATATTAACTTTTTAATTGATTTCAAGGAGAATTTTTACCATATATGTTGTCCGTTTATTTCAAATAAATCAAGTAAATGCCACAGTCAATTAGTCATCAGAAAATACTTTTAAATGCATGTTAATAGAGATTGATAGACGTTTTTGGCCTGTACATTGGTGCAGAATGCCCGTGTATACCAACTTTGGCGATGCAAAATGAATATTTACGGTGACATTTTCTCGTTGCACAAAGAAATGAGGACACATCTGCACATGAAGCTGTGAACATCAGCGAACCAACTAGCAAAAACGACATACCTCGAGTTTAAAAGCAAGTCTGTTCTCCCAGATAATTTCTTCCTTCTGAACCCTAAGCAAACACACAGCACTTACTCTGCGAGTGTGTGGTCTTACTGCTCAATTAAACACGGGCACGAAGGTCTCGAGTTACAGGCGGATGCCAGACTCTCACTGAAGGAGCCCAAGCTGCATTCAAAAGTCATTTTAAAAAGATCAAATCATTGGAGCTGTCGGGTTGCACAAGTGAAGAGCCTCCATGCAGCCGGTACACTCGCGTCTGACTGTTGAGGAAGCTGGTAAAATGGGTCACAGTCTGAACTCACACGACTTCTGATTTCAGAACGGTTCAGAGGGTGGAATCAAAGAGGCCTGGAAGGTCTTACCCAAGACTAAGAAAAAAAACTTCAGCTGTCATTAATAAAACATGATCTATATGTCAGAATCAGAACAGTACACTCCACGTGAACGGTTAATATCTCTAAAGACTGGCAATTCTGACTTTATATCTCGCAATTCTGACTTTATATCTCGCAATTCTGACTTTATATCTCGCAATTCTGACTTTATATCTCGCAATTCTGACTTTATATCTCACAATTCAGACTTTATATCTCACAATTCTGACTTTATATCTCACAATTCAGACTTTATATCTCACAATTCAGACATTATATCTCACAATTCTGACTTTATATCTCGCAATTCTGACTTTATATCTCGCAATTCAGACTTTATATCTCACAATTCAGACTTTATATCTCGCAATTCAGACTTTATATCTCACAATTCAGACTTTATATCTCACAATTCTGACTTTATATCTCACAATTCAGACATTATATCTCACAATTCTGACTTTATATCTCGCAATTCAGACTTTATATCTCGCAATTCAGACTTTATATCTCGCAATTCTGACTTTATATCTCACAATTTAGACTTTATATCTCACAATTCTGACTTTATATCTCACAATTCAGACTTTATATCTCGCAATTCTGACTTTATATCTCGCAATTCTGACTTTATATCTCGCAATTCAGACTTTATATCTCGCAATTCAGACTTTATATCTCACAATTCAGACTTTATATCTCACAATTCAGACTTTATATCTCGCAATTCTGACTTTATAGCTCACAATTCAGACTTTATATCTCACAATTCAGACTTTATATCTCACAATTCTGACTTTATATCTCACAATTCAGACTTTATATCTCACAATTCTGACTTTATAGCTCACAATTCAGACTTTATATCTCACAATTCAGACTTTATAGCTCACAATTCAGACTTTATATCTCACAATTCAGACTTTATATCTCGCAATTCTGACTTTATATCTCACAATTCAGACTTTATATCTCACAATTCAGACTTTATAGCTCACAATTCAGACTTTATATCTCACAATTCAGACTTTATATCTCACAATTCTGACTTTATATCTCACAATTCAGACTTTATATCTCACAATTCAGACTTTATATCTTATATCTCACAATTCTGACTTTATATCTCGCAATTCTGACTTTATATCTCACAATTCAGATTTTATATCTCACAATTCTGACTTTATATCTCACAATTCAGACTTTATATCTCACAATTCAGACTTTATATCTTATATCTCACAATTCTGACTTTATATCTCGCAATTCTGACTTTATATCTCGCAATTCAGACTTTATATCTCGCAATTCAGACTTTATATCTCACAATTCAGACTTTATATCTCACAATTCAGACTTTATATCTCACAATTCTGACTTTATAGCTCACAATTCAGACTTTATATCTCACAATTCAGACTTTATAGCTCACAATTCAGACTTTATATCTCACAATTCAGACTTTATATCTCACAATTCTGACTTTATATCTCACAATTCAGACTTTATATCTCACAATTCAGACTTTATATCTTATATCTCACAATTCTGACTTTATATCTCGCAATTCTGACTTTATATCTCACAATTCAGAGAAAAATTGTCCGAATTGTGAGATAAAAAGTTACAATTACCTTTTTTATTTTTATTCTGTCGAAACAGGCTTCCATACATACTAGATCTGAGTTATACAATACAAATACGTTTTTATAAATTATTAATTAAATAAATAATATATAAAATATTTAATAATAAATATTTGTAAATAAATATATATATAAATAAATATGAAGTCAGAAAAACACATGTACACACAATATGATATAAATTATATAAATATTTTTATATTTATATACATATTTAAGAATATATAAAAAGTATATACAATATATTTATATTTGCTCTGAAATTATTATTTTCTTCAATCAGAGGAACCACTGTTAGACAGTTATTAAAGCCAATTGATTAAAAATGCGTAAAAACTTAGGTACAATACAGCAAAAGACAGTTTTTAATCATTTAATCTTTTTTTTTTTATATCATAACAAATAAAATAACCTGTTGTATAAATCTAGCCAATCGGATTGAAGCTTGCCATTTGTATGAAATATGCAGTATGTGTATTCCCTGTGACAACAGCACAACTAAATAGGATTTGACCAGAGCCATTTCAACACAAAATCACATACAAGCATCTGGAAGAACAAAGCAAACAATGTGAGCAGAATCGCACTCACCCTGACGTTGTCCGGATGGAGACCCCCGGGATGTTTGTCCATGTACTGACACAGATCTGTGTGCTGAACAGAGAGAGAGAGAAAAGACAGACATGAGGCATTGACAAGAGACACAGACCCTGAACTACAATCTAATGAACCGCTTCAAAATACAATAAAGAGAATAAAAACACAAATATTGGGTAAATATATATATATATATATATATATAAATAAAGATAATTTAAAGTCATTATTGTGTTAATTTAGAAAAGCAACAAAAAAATAGAAAATAAATAGAATTTATTACACAAACTTTTAGGCATCAATGGCCATGCGGGTGAGTAAATAAAGACAGAATTTTCATATTTTGGTGAACTATACCTTGAATGGGTTTTTATTAATAAAAATTGATATTGGAAATATTGCTCAAAGACGCAAAACTGGCATTTATAGGCAATATTTTCATTGGAAAAATGTAGCTTCTTATTGTCTAAAATATAGCACAATATTAACTTCTTATTTATTGAACTATTGTATAAAATCAATATCACATTTGCACTCGTTCTCCTCGGGTCAAAAACAGCACTGTGTGTGATGTTTTGTGATATTGTGCTCGTTACTCGTGTGATATAAATATGATGTGACAAACTCATACAGGGGCATTTTTGCCCTGATATCTTGAATTTTAGGGTCATTCTAACTGCTACATAATGCAGTGAGTTGTTGCCCTGCTTCATGTGCGTCACCAATCAACTGTATGAAATGCAAGATGATCTACATAGGTCTGGGACAGGGCAGGTGCATTAAATGCGTAATAGTTATGGGAAAAAATAACGTTAAAATGAATGAAAGAATTTAACGCATTCAATCGACAGCCCTGATATATAAACGGGTGGCTTCACAAACACTCGAGGTGTCAAACTGAAATTATTTCCTGTATCGGTGAGACCAGAAGCTCTCGCCTCTTTCTACAGGCTCAGTAACGTGACTGCCTGAAGATGCGCATGGCTTTGTGGGCCGCATGACGGTGCATGTAAATACAGTCGGCAGGAGAAAGAATTACCCACGATGCTCTCCTCAGTCTTTATTCTGCCCACAGACCTGCAGCGTTGGAGGACCGCTGATATTTGCAAACACCCGCTGCTACCCGTCCCGCACCGCAGATAAACGCGTTTCCTTTCATGAATAATGCAGTCGCTCACTCAAACGGGCTTCAGATATGCCTGTCCGTCGCCGTCAATCATTATTAACTGCTCGCCGTGGAAAATGAATCGATTTCCTCAGCGCGAAACCCTCTGTTTGTTCGCGGCCCGCATCTAAATGTGGCCGCATACAGCCCGAGTGCATTTTCTCACCGAAATGACTCTGATGAGATCACAGCGGTGGTCTCAGATTAATATCTAAGCTACGGCTCGAGTCTCTCAACGGACCAAAGCTATCAATAGCTGAGCCGTTGTCCAATCTTAGTGTTTTGATTGTTTTCTTTGACACCCCGACGTGTTAGCTTAGCTCTCATGAATAAATCAGACTAGAGCCGCAATTTCACGCTCATCCAATTTAGCGAGAGGATACATTCCTGGGGAAGAAAAATACTGTTTACCAGAGTATAAAGTAATAAGTTATATCAGAGACACAAAAACAGCACAAAATATAAAGCACCAATCTTCCCTTTAGACCGTGACACGGATCAATGAGGAGAGGTCAGTGTCACGATGTGCATTGACATTCAGAGAAAACATTTAACAAGTGCTCTTTTCTTTCTGTGATGCATCAAATCAAGTCAAGACTGACAGGAGTCTGAACCTACAAACAGTTTTCATGGCGCTCCTCCTTCCTGAGGACCAATTAGTTCATGACATCCCGCCAAATTAAAAGTGCACTTTATTAAAAGTCAAGTGCATCATTTGAGTGGACAATTATTTTTATGTTAAGAACAGCATTTGATGAGAACATAAAAATATTGAGTTAGAAAGAAAGGGTGTGCTGACAGACACGGGTCGTCCCTGTGGCTCATTAACAACTAAACTGGCATTTCTGAACCTGCTTCAGACAAGCGGGACCTTTAAGAGAGCGCAGAGCAAACAGGAACTGTTTCTCCATATTTCTACATATAACTTTCAGATTGAACACCACGACACCTTCATATTCATTAAAGGAATAGTTTATCCAAAAAATATAGTTATAATAGAGTGCAACAGAGCCCACCCCTTTTTTTCATTCATTTCTCCCATAGGGATTTAGAAGAGTTAAAAAGTTATAATCCATGAACCAAGCCAATCAGTTACAACACTACAAACTTTGATTTGAAGCAAAAAAGTTTTTGAGAACCTGACAAAAGTACAAAGTTACAAGATTGTGTTCTTAACGGTTTTAGTGAGGGAAAGAACTACAGTCCGATGAAGCATTTTGAACAGCATAATCAAATTAAAAACGATGCAGAAATATAAAACTATGCATTTACAAATGTTGATTATGTTTAAAAACAATACATTTTAAGTTTATTGCAAAATATGCATATATATACAAACATTTCAGTATTTTGAGACTGTAGGGAGATCGTCTCGATTACGTCATTCGCAGTGCTTCATGGGAGTGGGCGGGTCTAAAGAGATCTTTTGGAGCATGTTGCTTTTTTCGACTCTGGTATCATTTTCTGTGCAGAATCATGGGTAATGTAGTTTTTCACTAGGAATTCTGCTTTTAAAGGAACACGCCAACTTTTTGGGACTTTAGCTTATTCACTGTATCCCACAGAGTTAGATAAGTCCATACATACCATTCTCATCTCCGTGTGTGCCATAACTCTGACGCACCCACCGCTAGCCTAGCTTAGCACAAAGACTGGAGGTAAATGGCTCCAGCTAGCCTACTGCTCAATAAGTAACTAAATAACGCCAACATTTTCCTATTTACATGTTGTGATGTGTATAGTTACATCGTGTACTAATGCCGATGGAAAATGAAAAGTTGCAATTTTCTAGACCGATATGGTTAGGAACTATTCTCTCATTCCTGTGTAGTAATCATGGAACTTTGCTATGATATTACACAGCGCCTGAAAATAGTACCTAGCATGCTCTCTGTGCAAGCAGGTTGTCACGTTGGTGATGTTGACGGAAGTTAGCCTTTTCAGGCGCTGCGTAATATCATTGCGCAGCTGCACCCATTGTACGTCAGCAAAGATCCTTGATTATTACGCAGGAATGAGAGAATAGTTCCTATTAGTTGCCGTTATTTTGTCACTTATTGAGCAGTAGGCTAGCTGGAGCCATTTACCTGTCTTTGTGCTAAGCTAGGCTAGCTGTGGGTATGTCAGACAGAGTTATGGCACGCACGGAGATGAGAATGATATGTATGGACTCTGGGGAATACGGTGAATAAGCTAAAGTCCCATAAAGTTGGCGTGTTCCTTTAAATACGATTATTTAAAAAAATATATGCTGAAATAATGGGCAAACAGCTTCAGCAGAAGCAAATACTATTGATTAACAAGCTCACAGTAGGTCTGTCTTAAGTTTGCTGCACTTTAAGTTTGATTGACAGGTGACCTGACTAATTATAGCGGTGAATCTGCCATTTTGTCCGACAAACAAACCACACAGGAGAGTTATTACGTTGGTGGACATGAACTTGAAAAATGGTGTGTATTGATATCTTTGCGCGGTTGAAACAACATACCTTCTGATGTTCATTCATGTTTATTTTGTGCTATAACTAGTAGGAAGTGACTAGAACCACAGTGATCATTTCAAAACATAAATACCATAAAAGTATCATCAAAATAGTCAATATAGCTTTTGGCATGACACGACTGAATAAACTGTGATTAAAACTTATTTTTTCAAACTATAATATGACTTTAGAAGACTTGAAATATAGTCTGTATGTCATAAGTCCTACTGTTATGTGTTTAAGGTGATTTCTAGAGCTTGACAGTATAAATCCCTGTGCAGTTGCATTATATGGAAAACAGAAGCTTGGAAATTCTGCCTAATATCTCCTTTTGCGTTTCAAAGAAGTCAGAAAGTCATCGAGGAACGACACAAGAGCGAGTAAATGGCGACAGAACTTGCATTATTAGTGAATTATTTAATGATGTGCTTTAATTAGCAGCCCGACGCCTGCGGCTCCGTCTCATTGCAGGTTTGTGTGTAAAACAGTGAGAAGTTCATGTCGCTTTGAGGCACAGATGAAGAGCAGGGCTTTGAAAGAGTTAGAAAAACATTTCTCTAATAAAACCCGTGCCAGAGCTGCAGGATTGGACACGATCGGTTCGGGCACCAGGTTCAAAGCGTAAGAAAAATCCAGAGCTAAAGGAATGCTGACTAAAGCACATTTAAACCTTTCAAAACTACCGGCTCCATGAGGCGCAGGAACAGGAGATGTGTGGTTATGTGACATAAAAATACTCTGACATTTTGGAGTAGAGTTACTGAAAATAAAATGAATTAAAAACTATTTATAAAAGAAACAAATCCGAGCCATTGTCTGCCAGCAGCGGATTTGATTTTCATCCGGTCAGCATGTCTGATACTCACCACATACTCAAAGACCAGCGTCAGGGTTTCCTTCGTGTGAATGATGTCGTGGAGCAGCACTATGTTCGAATGCTTCAGGCCTTTCAGCAGAGACGCTGGAGAGAAACACAAACGATTCATTAACACATTATTCTGACCAATGAATGTTTGAGACTTCCGTTTATTAATGAGAACTGGATAAGTGCATTAAAAAAAATTAAAAAATATGTCATCAGTAAGTCAAGGCAACTTATGTTTTTAAGGTCAGTTTAATATAATTTAAGTGACTTATCACAAGGTGATTATAGTTACAAATTTAAGGCAGCAACTGAACTTAAGTTTTCTTTTTTCTATTAAGTTACATTTTTTACAGTGTATAAAGCAGATGTCCTTTCATCTGTCAGGCACAAATTCCTTAGATTAATATATTGAAACAGCTTTATGCTCCCTGATATTTCCAGGTTTTACATGCCTGGATGATAATTAGAATAATTAATTATTTAATAAAACATTTTTATTTCCCTTTCGCAGAGTGGAATGAAGTGACACATACATTTTTGTCAAGTTAATACACGCACACACACACATATATACACATTCATATTTGTGTGTGTGTGTGTGTGTGTGTGTGTGTGTGTGTGTGTGTCCTGGTAAACCCTACAATATGGGGACAAAATGTCCCAACAAAGATTGCAATATCTGAAATCCCTGAAATTGTTTTAAATGCAGAATAAAAATGATGGGTAAGTTTAGGTGTAGGGTTAGTGTAAGGGGATAGAATATACAGTTTGTACAGTATAAAAATCATTATGTCTATGGAAAAAGTCCCCATAAAACATGAAAACACATGAAAAAAACGTGTGTGTGTGTGTGTGTGTGGTCATGGGAAACACTTCGGTTACTTACGTAACCTCGGTTCCCTGAGAAGAGGGAACGAGTATTGCATTTGCTAAACGCTAGGGGAATTTCCTTTCCTCGAGATTTTGAAGCAAATTTTTATCCTAAAAAAACCATGTAAAACGCAGTGCAGCTGCACAGCCCTCAGCAGGAAGCAGCTGCGTGCTGATTGGCTGTGTTGCTGCAACTGCAGGAACCTATGGCGAGACCGCTGGGAAGGACCAATCAGGTCCCTCTAATATTCCCGCCACAGGGGGCAGCAGAATTTGCATAGCCAAGGGTATAAAAGACCCTGTCTCGCCAGGTTCATCAGGTTAATCGACTGAAGCGACTCCCTGAGCAAGCGAAGCACGGCAAGCAAACGCAATACACGTTCCCTCTTCTCAGGGAACCAAGGTTACGTAAGTAACCGAAGCGTTCCCTTTCGAGAGTACTCTCGTATTGCGTTTGCTAAATGCTACGGGGAACCAATGCAAAACGCTGTACTCGCTTAACAGCTCTGATAGCCTGGAGACACCATACCCAGGCCGACCTAAGTGGGTATGATAAATATGATAATATGTGTAAATATGATATTCATAGAAGTCCCCAATATGAGCCAGACCTGAGTCGGGCTATTTCAATGAGAATAACACACAAAGATACATGTACAGTGAGGAAAATAAGTATTTGAACACCCTGCTATTTTGCAAGTTCTCCCACTAGGAAATCATAAAGGGGTCTGAAATTGTCATCGTAGGTGCATGTCCACTGTGAGAGACATAATCTAAAAAAAAAAATTCAGAAATCACAATATATGATTTTTTTACTATTTATTTGTATGATACCCTGGTTCAATAACTGTATCTCTGACTGAGCTATTATGAGCCAGTCGTCGAGATAGTTGAGAATTCTCATTCCCCGAAGCCTCAGCGGGGTTAACGCCGCTTCCATGCACTTCGTAAACGTGCGGGGAGCCAGAGATAGACCAAAGGGTAGCACCCTGTATTGGTAAACTTTCCCCTCGAAGGCGAATCTCAAGAATGGCCTGTGATGAGGGGCTATTTGGATGTGGAAATAGGCATCCTCTAGATCTACAGTGAAGAACCAATCTTTTCAACATTTTGAACAGGCGCTTCATAAGGGCCTTGTTCAGATGTCTGAGATCTAGAATGGGCCTGAGACCACCGTCCTTTTTTGATACAAGGAAGTAGCGACTGTAAAAGCCTGACTCGCTCTGTGAGGGGTGCACGGTTTCCACCGCTCCCTTTATTAACAGTTTTGATATTCCGTTTCAAAGCACATGACTCATGTCGCTTCTCACCGTTGTCTCTACCACCGTGCGAAAGCAGAGGTAAACGCGTAACAGCGTTAGTGTGTAACCGAGCATGTTTGACCACAGGCTAGTTAATTGCAATATTTACATCTCCAGTCACCTGAACCAAGGGAACTGGGAGAATATAAGGAAGTCCAGGTGGTAGATTTATGAGTAATTTGTGGCGCTGAATTAACAGTGCTTATGCAGGAGTGCACACTATGTAGTGGACACATCAGTGTTGAACCACTCCAGCCGCCTGAATAGAGGGGACTGGGAGAAGTGATATAGTGAAAAAAGGCGCAGGCTTGGCAGCCATATTACGATACCGTTAAGCTCTAGACAGAGAGCTATGACGTAGGTCGCGCTCTAGTCAGCGAACGCGCGCTGTGGAGAGGGCGCGCGCGCTGCCATTTTATAACTCCCTTGGCAGCAAGCGTTCTCGATATATCCAGCAGCCTGGCTTGAGTTCGCTCGTCATCTGTCCGTGGCGCTTCCTCATTGCGGCGGAAGCAAGAGAAGAGGGAGAGTGAGGAGAGCTCCGTATGTCCGCAGCGCTATTAGTGCGCGGCAGTATAGCATTCTCTGTCCGCGGCGCTTCACCAGCGCAGCGGACGCGAGAGAAGTGTGAGGAGAGCTTAGTAAGCTCTTAGAAGTGGCGTTGCAGCGGCAACACACACATAAACACAGTAATAAAGGATATTTAGCGCCGGATGGCGCAGCTGGAACAGCAGGCGGCTGAAGGCAGAGACCAGATGGGAATCCGGCATCCTCAGGGCTACAGGAAGTTCCGCTGGTTGCGTTTCGACTGCGGGCTTCAATCCAGAGCTCAGCGAGGTGAGTCGCTGAAGAAGAAATAATCTGACGAACATGGCGAGACAGGGTCTTTTATACCCTTGGCTATGCAAATTCTGCTGCCCCCTGTGGTGGGAATATTAGAGGGACCTGATTGGTCCTTCCCGCCCAGCGGTCTCGCCATAGGTTCCTGCAGTTGCAGCAACACAGCCAATCAGCACGCAGCTGCTTCCTGCTGAGAGCTGTGCAGCTGCACTGCGTTTTACATGGTATTTTTAGGATAACAATTTGCTTCAAAATCTCGAGGAAAGGAAATTCCCGTAGTGTTTAGCAAACGCAATACGAGAGTATTCTCGAAAGGGACCACTTGTGGGGACCAAATGTCCCCACAAAGAAAGAAATGCCAGTAATTTTTTACCTTAAGGTGAGATTTTTTTTTGTCCCCATTAGAAAAACAGCTTATAAATCATACAAAATGATGTTCAAAATACAAAATCATAATAAATCATACAGAATGATAAAAGTTTTCTGTGATGGGTAGGTTTAGGGGATAGAATATACAGTGTGTCGGGGAACAGTGATTAAACTATTTGCACACACTCCAGTCCACAGCCGTCTTCATTTCAAAATTACATTTCTTTTATTAAACACAAAAAGTTCAATTTCAAAAGCATTTCTAAATTAAGATCATAATTCCAACAAACGAAAAATCTAGCAAAAGAAATTAAGTGTGGTCAAAAAACTGTGAAAAACCACCATCCCAAAATCCAAACATTAGTTCTATGTCACTTTCTATCCCGCCCATACGCGGTGACATATAGCTTGCGCACCTGACAGGTGTCGACAATGAACAAAACAATTTACTAAATACAAGTATAAATTTTATATATAAGTATAAACTTATATATAAATAAACTTAGACAAACGGCTACAACATACAGTTTGTACAATATAAAAATCATTACGTCTATGGAATGACCCCATAAAACATGAAAACGTGTGTGTGTGTGTGTGTGTGTGTGTGTGTGTGTGTGTGTGTGTGTGTGTGTGTGTGTGTGTGTGTGTGTGTGTGTGTGTGTGTGTGTGTGTGTGTGTGTGTGTGTGTGTGTGTGTGTGTGTGTGTGCGTGTGCGTGTGTGTAAAAGCCTTCTTTAGGGGGGTCAGAATGACTATAATTCCACATATTTGCACATAACTGCATTTACCATCTACAAATGACAAAGATGACAATGCTCCCAGATCTCACTGGTACCTGCACCTGAATACCTCGCAGATCATTTACATGCTGTAGATTGCCAGTAGGGCGGAGATGAGCGGAAATCTGTGAGAAATGGAGAGAGCCGCTACTCTGGGGACAGGAAACAGCTCTCAGAGCTCCTCAGGCTAAGCTTCCTGTCTATTATTTCAGCTAACGAGTTATGTATGAACACTGCAATTAAACATAATCGTTGATCCTCAGAAGTCAGCAACAAAGGATTCATTTAAGTTAATGATTTTTGTGCTTTTTCCTTATTTCTCAAATCAGACGTATAATTTTCTTCATATTACAACAACGCAATCCCCGCAGAACAAGCCATTGGAAGAAATCTCATCTCATTTGAGCACAAGAAACACTACAAATGTTTTAATTTACTACAAAGAAGGAGCGAGCGACACTTCAAGCACGTTTCATGATGAATAGTAAACAGATTTGCGAGACTGTGGAAAATGTGATTAATTTTTCAAGGGCACAACAAAAGCTCAGATAGTGAGATAGTAGTGCTGGGATTCAGTGACAGTGAAAGGATGAACATCTGCATTACGTGAGTCACTCCTGCTGTGAAGCCCATCATATACATCAATAAATAAACTATTTTAAAATGATCATTTTTTGTGGGAAATCAGCAGCACAAAAAACATCAGCAGGTATATGGTTTTATTTTAAAGGTACACGATGTAACCTTTTTTGTTCAAATATCGAGACATATCGAGTGAGTATATAATGACTACATCTTCCAAACCGTGTTTTTGTCTTATCCTGAATCGCTACGGGACGCCTATAATGAGTGTTTATATTCAGACTACTTTAGACCGAGACTCGTCATATAAATAAACAGAGAGAAGTCGCTCTGGCTACAATGTTCTTCCGCAAGACGCATGCAGTTTTGTTTATTAACCACTACAGTTACACAGTGTACCTTTAAAAGGCTGAATAAATTGTTTATAAAGTTTTATGAATCAATTTGATTACCACAGTTTGTATTAATGATTAAGTTGTATTACATCATAAAACCCTGAATCCAGAAAAATAATTAAACACATAATTTGGGAAAGATAAAATGGAATAAAACCATTTTCATATGGTATTATTTCAAAATAAAATCAAAAAGTACATATAAAATTTTTTTTTTTTAATTGTGTACAAAATAAATAAAGTGTGTGACAGACATGCAAACGCAATGTCCAGTAGAGGTAGGTTGGTCGCGTTACCCATTGTTATATTCACATTGTACATTTGCACATTGTCAGTAGATCACCTGCAGAACTGTCCACTCCCATCTGTGCTTTTATGGGATGGCAGTCTCAACCTAATTTGCCCTGTTAAAGAATTAGTTCACTTCAAAATGAAAAATTTCCTGATATTTTACTCACCCCCATCTCATCCAAGATGTTCATGTCTTTCTTTCTTCAGTGGAAAAGAAATTAAGTTTTTTGAGGAAAACACTCCAGGATTTTTCTCCCCGTCATAGACTTCAATGGCAACCAAAATGTTGAAGGTCCAAATCAATGCAGTTTCAAAGGAAGGGCTTCAGAGGCTCTGCACGATCCCAGCTGAGGAATAGGGTCTTATCTAGTGAAACCATCTGTCATTTTCACACAAAAAAAATGTAAATGAAAAATACTTAAATTGCTCATCTTGCACTGCTCTGTGTCGTGCAGAAAGGTCAGAAAGGTCACGCTAGACGTAGGTGGAAGTACCGCCCCAAGCGAACGTGCGAGGATTAATACAAACGTCTAGAGATGGTGGTCCAGTGGGTTAAACCACTGAACTGATATGCAGAAGGTTGCTGGTTCAATCCCAGCGGTCACCACCAGTGTGTCCTTGAGCAAGGCACTTTACTCCATGTTGCTCCAGGGGGATTGTCCCTGTAATAAGTGCACTGTAAGTCGCTTTGGATAAAAGCATCTGCCAAATGTATAAATGTAAATGTCTTTACCAAAAAACAGTCCATCTTCAACTTCAAAATCGTCCGGCATCGTTGTTTTAACTTTTTTTTGCTAAAGGGCGTTTGTATTAGTCCTTGCATGTGCGCTTTGTAAACACAGGGTATCCTTTCCGACGTGATTACGCAATGTTTGGCAGGTCGCAGATCAGCGCAAGATGAGCAATTAAAAGCCTCTGAAGCCCTTCCTTTGAAACTGCATTGATTTGGACCTTCAACATTTTGGTTGCCATTGAAGTCTATGATGGGGAGAAAAATCCTGGAGTGTTTTCCTCACAAACTTAATTCCTTTTCGACTGAAGAAAGAAAGACATGAACATCTTGGATGAGATGGGGCCGAGTAAAATATCATAAATAAATAAGTGAACTAATCCTTTAAGTAAATCTGGCCCTTAAAATGCTGCCTATGCAGTCAGCTCACTAGGTTTGTGAACAGTGTGTGAATGTGTCTATGTTTCTCCTCTCACATCCTGTCGTCATTCCACACACGTTCTGCCAGCTTGAACATCTCCAGTAATTGCTGAATTAGTTCTATTTTCAAAGCCCTTTTTTGAGCCTCATGCCGGGGAAGAGTGCAAGGGCTCTGCGGTGATCAACTCTGGATCACGCAGATCAAAAACACACCATCACTCTCTCATAGCAATTAAAATGCATGTGGCGGCGGTGAAGGTGAGAGCAGCGAAATTCTCACACCTTCACAATCTGCTCCAATTCACAGAGAACATCACAACTCTGCTGGTTTAGCAGGCACTTTTAGGTGGCAGATAAAAAAAATGTTTTTGGTAACAATTAACCCTCTGAAGTCTGAGCTCTTTTGGGGCCCTTTAGAAGTTTTGACATGCTCTGACATTTGTGCTATTTTCAGATGCATATAAACTAGGGCTGTCACTTTTTATTCGATATTCGAATATGCATTCGAACATGACGTGAAATATCCGTAATCGAACTATAAATAAACTATCCGGTTTTTAAAGTGCCATGCAGAGTCCTGCACGGGTGCGGGTACCCGCGAATATTGCTGAAACGGGTGAAAAACATCCCAACTGTGTCGGATACGGGTGCGGGTCGGGTCGGACAAGGGAGAACACGGGTTTTAAACAGTCACGTGCAAACGAATATATATAAAAAATATATGCATGTACAAGTGCTGAGGGGGGCACCACAAGAAAATGCTCTCTCCACCTGTATTTCAAGATGATAAAATAATTTCAAATCCATATTAGTTTATTTGTGCCTGCGCAGCGCGCGCGCCCTCCCAGGAGAATCACAACCGCGCGCGCGATCTGCCTGCACTCGTCGAGATGGATCCTGAGGAGTTGAAGAAAAAAATAGCCACAAATTTGGAAGTTCATCGCTGAGGAAGCACGCAGATAACTGTGGTAACAAACCAAGCACACGCAGTTCTATCGAACAGTATTTTTGTTATGTTTCCTGAGTTTGGTCTCTTAATAACACTTAGTAGCTACATTAAGCCACGTTAAGCGTTTTCTTATAGCCTAAAGGTTTTCTGTGGGAGAAAAACGCTTAACATGGAATTAAACGCGTTGCGTTCATATTCTGGGCTCATCTTTTTTTTTTGTACATAGTATACGTTATTAGTATTATGTTTGGTCTCTTAAAGGAGAACTCCGGTGAATTTTTAAGTTAATCTTGATCGTTATACCTTTGTGAGTACTGTCTATAGAAATAAAAACGAACCGGATTGGTGCTTGCAACACGGAGCTGTTACAGTTAATGCCCAGAGCTCCCACTCAGCTAACACGGCAGCTATGGGGCCATATTCATAAAGAGTGTCTTTGTGCCTCTTAACAGACACAAAATGCAATTAAAATGTCTGTCCAACATGAACAGGGCCCTTACATGACAACGAGATGCGTTTAGCAACTTAGCCATTGTTTAAACTCACGAAATAGTGTTTTAGACGGCAAGATGTAGTCTCGCGCTGAAGTCCTGTGAGAACTCAGTTGTAGTAGTACAACTGAGTTCTCACGGGACTTCAGCGAGACTACAGCTTGCCGTCTAAAACACTATTTCGTGAGTTTAAACAATGGCTAAGTTGCTAAATGCATCTTGTTGTCATGTAAGGGCCCTGTGTAGTAATGTTTAAATGGTGTAATATTTGTGAATTTGATTATGTACTTATACATTTCCTTGCGAGCGCTGACAAGATTAATCTCTGGTGCCGCCCATACACTGTTCTGATTGGCTGTGGTTTTTGATTGATGTTGTCGCATCTCGTAGCCGTGTCGTGTCTGGTGTGGACAGATAAATTGCTTGAGGCTGGAATCTTATCGCATCGCGTGTGTATAGGACACGGTGTAATAGTGAGAATTGGACCCTAAAATTAAGTGTTACCAAAAATGATTTTTGTTATATGAAGGCCACATTAAACTGCTTATAAATACTACTTAAAATTATTAGGGTTGGGTATTGGCACAAATTTCATAATTCACAAGCTTGCGATTCGACTCAATTCGATATGGATGAATTTGGATATTTATATCAAGTGGTGCATGTCAATTTTTCCTCAAGAAAAAACTCAACTTATGCTATAAACTATACAGGGAACCCTGTCAGCCACTACATTACTATAAAATTAAGGGTTAAATTAACAACCGATTTGTATATGAACATTTAAATTGCACATAAGATTTTGTAATACTAAAAAAGTTTTTCTTAATGACATAATTATGTTTCTACTCCAATTTCTTTTTAAATAGTGGATGTCATAAAATTAATTTATTCAAACATACATTAAATATTGAGTACATATATTTATCTAAATGCTCATCACTAGAGTATTTTTTCTAGCTTTTGTTTAGGTCACTGAATGGCCAAAACGGCATTTACTGTTTGAATTTTGTCCGAATTTGAAAGCTGAGACTGTGTTTCATATCAAAAGTAGCAAAACACAAAGCTTATTGTGATTATTGGATGGCAGGTACACTACAAATAATGTTTAGAGCACACAAGTTTTGTTCATGTATCAACTGAAAACAGCACAGACTAAAAGATCAAATCTGGGGATTTAAGAATCGATACCAGTTAATCAAAATGAGACTAAATTTTTTCAATCCAGTCCTAAAAATGGTACTGTTTTTAGTAGCAGCAGCGGCTTGCATATGATGAGAAAGGAAGCACGAGTGATAGAGAGACAGTCGTGTCCTGGTTCACTCACCCTCTCTGATCGCTGTGAAAGGCGTTCCCTCTTCCTCCTGCAGACGAATCACTTTCAACGCAACCAGCTTCCCGTTCACCCTGCAAACACACCAGATGTTTTTCACGTTATATTAACCAGTATTACAGAACTTATATTTGTTACTATAGTTCAAACAACACATCATGGCTTTGATTTCCAGGAAATGTGTGAATTGATACAAATGTATACTTTGAGATGCAATGCAAGTCGCTTTGGATAAAAGTGTCTGCATATACATGTACAGTACTGTGCAAAAGTCTTAAGCATGTTAATATTTTCAGGCAGTAAGGCAGTAATTTAAATCTTTTGCTGTAGTGTGTCAGTAGGAAATATCAGTTTACATTTCCAAATATTCCTTTTGCCATTAATTGTAATATTCAGTTTTTTCTGTTTCTTCATGTAATCATAGACTCGATGATGGTGAGATCAGATCATACCGGCTGTTGTCAGACTCCATGTGCATACAAAAATCTCACTGGATTATTACAATTAATGGCAAAATGAATGTATGGGAATGTAAACTGATTTTTTCCTACTGAGACTCAAGAGCAAAAGATTTAAATATATATATATATATATATATATATATATATATATATATATATATATATATATATATATATATATATATATATATATATATATATATATATATATATATATATATATATATATATATATATATATATATATATATATATATATATATATATATATATATATATATATATATATATATATATATATATTTACATTTATGAATTAGGCAGACGCTTTTATCCAAAGCGACTTACAGTGCCCTTGTTACAGGGACAATCCCCCTGGAGCAACATGGAGTAAAGGGCCTTGCTCAAGGACACACTGGTGGTGACCGCTGCGATCGAACCAGCAACCTATATATATTATTGTATGTATATAATATATAATATATAATGTGCCTAAGACTTTTGTATTATAAGCAAGACTTTTATATTATATATAATTACATTTTTCAACAACAACAAAGAAACTGTTGTAAAGAAATTATTATATTTTATTATTATTATATTATATTATTATATTTTATATAAGTTCATTAAATTATAAAGTTTTATTAATTCATTTGATTACCACCATTTTAATAATGAAGTTGTTTTAAATCATAAAACACAGAATCCAGAAAAATTTTAACAGACGACAGAATTTTAAATAAAATATTTAGGGAAAAAAATGAAACCATTTTTATAGGGCTCTATTATTATTACAATTTTAATACAATTATTAAACTGTTACAGTTTTATGAATTCACTTGATTAGACATGCTTTTTGATTGCAGTTTAAACCCAGATTTTAATACAAGAATTGAATACAATACTGCATTAAAATGGAAAATATAATTTCATAGGGCCCTATATGGGACATGATTTTATCCAGTGTGGTGTAAGTGTCTCTACTGTATATGACAGAATGTTGTTTAATAAGAGGGACCCTTTTTTTGTGGGTTGAGATAAAACGCACTGATCGTTTGTGCACAATAAGACCAGAACACGGCAATAAACAGGGTCAAGTCTGATTTACTGTTAAGTCAATGAAATGCAATTTAGAGGCAATGGAGTGAATCTTAACGGGGTCAAGATGTTAAATAAATGAACTTGCACACAAATAACATCATTACTATGAAAAACACTGCCAATAATGCACAATTCATTTCACGCTGGCTGAAATTTTATTTTCCAGATTTTAATTTATGAAAGTAATCACCAAGGAAAAACAAGCGCTACACGCTCTCTGTCTGAAAGGATTGCATACAACACATGCCATTTCATGCTCTGGAAGAGAAGCTCTCTCCGGCTCTCGGTTTTTATTACAGCAATAGAAAATAAAATTCATTCAGATTTCACATCATAATAATAATTATGTGCTGTTGTCTTTGCTTACTGTTCCATTACTAAACTAGTAAAATAACCCTGAGAAATATAAGCATGGTTGCACTGAACTCACTTGCTCTTCCCTTTGTATACGGTTGCGTAGGATCCCTCTCCGAGCTTTTCCAGCTTCTCGTATGAATCTGCCTTTCCGAACTTTGGGCTTGTGGGCTGTAACAGAGATAGACACAGTTATAGTCGGCATGAAATGGAAGTTGCGATCATCTTTTTTCCCCAATTGTGACATATATCAGAGTGAAACAGCTTCTCGAACAAGAACAAATGTAGGGCGGTTGTGGTTTGCTATTGGTGGATCTCATGTGAGTGACAGGTTGCCCCGCCCTCGTGCCAGTAAACGCATCATCAGAGAAGAGATGTCGCTGCAAGTTATTTTGATGAAAGATTATGAGGGTACATGAACTTAAAACAAATAATGACGTGCACATTTAACAACTCTCCATTTTGATTTCATGGTGACTTTAATGGAGGATATTCTGTGAAGTCAGACACGTGAGGCCCAGCGGCCGCAGCAGATGCGGGGTCAGCCAACGTATGCTGCCGTACAGCAGGGATGTCCGGAAAGACACGTCTGTCCCCGTATTAATGACCCAGTGCTGTTTCAACTGGACGTGATTAATAGTTTCCTGTTAAACAGGAAATGTGGTCTGCAGGATTTTACTGTGAGCACTTTGGCAGTGACTGAAAGAACACAGCTGAACTGTGGATATATTTAATATACATATATTTACTATACTCAACCATATTTACTATATAGTGAAGCTCAAGGTAAAAACTCCACAAATTATTGTATGAAATCTGCAAAAATATGAAGATTCATCAATAACTTTCTTACTAAAATCTATTCTAAATTCACAAAAACAACATAGAATCTACACATACACAAAAAACATACTCTGTGTGGCCTTATAAGATAATATGTTGTACTTGGATATTTCATCTTGAATGTATACTGCAGTCAAATGTTTGGGATAATGAATTTGTAATGCTTTTTACCCTTCTTCGGCCTTCGTTTGGGAATTACACTCAGGGTCTTTGGGGTCTCCACAGACCCCAGGCAACAACATGTAATTTTGTAACAAAACAATATTTTTTTATTTTTTTAGAACAAATTTAATTTTACTCTGTTTATTAATGTTTTTACTCAACATCTGTGCAGTTTTTGGAGTATTTATAATAATTTTTACATTTATATAAATAAATAAAACATTTTTTTTAATGGATTTTGACAGAAAATCAGTATTTTTTATGTAAAATTCACTTTATAAAAGACCCAAATTTCTAACTTTCATTCGTGGGGATAACATGGATAATTTGACATGAATTAGTGTAAGATTTTTGCCCATCTTTTGGAAAAAACTGTAAAAAAACTGTAACAAAACAAAAAACTTTTACCCGTAAATGGCTGCAGAGCTCCACTATTTGCTATGTGCTATTTGACTGACTGAAAGACATCTTTTCACAAATATTTTTCAGTTGGATTCATATCTAAATATTATGAAATCACATTTATAACAATTAAAATTAGCATTTTTTGTACTGAAAAAATATTATTTTCAATGATGTTACATTAGGATTAGAATCAAACCTGAACAAGAGAAAAGTTGGAGTCTTTAGAGTTTATCATTTATTTCAAACATCTGATTTTCTTATAATTCTACAAATTGAATCTACACTTCAGTTACTAACTGTAACAGAACAAAAATTAACGGAAATTAACAGTTATATTACATATTGAGTAAAAAATACACAACATGAACATCAAAATGCAATGAACTGAACAGCAATAACAAATGTATTCCTGTGTGTGTGTGCGTGCGTGCGTGTGTGTGTGTGTGTGTGTGTGTGTTGTGTGGATGTTTTATGCATTGTTGGAAGTGTGCCACTTCATTTCTGTATGCGTGTTCTGTGTTGTTTCTGTTTTTGAGGATGAATTTTGTCCAAGAGTGTGACTTTTTTTGTCACACGAACATAAAAACAGATATCAATCCAATTTATTTTTGTATTTGTAGATCTAGACAGTGTTGACCACCGTACAAAGTCTCACGCCATTTGGACAAAGGGAATTGTTTAAAAAAATTTGACGTCCTTTGAGGTCAGAAAAGACCCAGAAGACCGGAGAAGGGTTAAAAGAAGTCTCTTATGCTCAACAAGGCGGCATTTATTTTAATATTGTGAAACATTATTATCATTTCAAATAACTGTTTTCAATGTGATACCAGTATATTGTAAAATGTTATGCATTCCAATGACGTAAAGCTGAATTTTCAGCATCGTTACATCATTACAGTGTCACATGATCCTTCAGAAATCATTCTAATATGATGCTTTTCTGCATTTCTTATTATTATCAATGTTGAAAACAGCTGTGCTGCTTCATATTTTTGTGGGAAAGTGTATAAAAGCATGCACACGACACAGTTTTACATGCATAGTTTTTAAACACGCAAACCTTTAAGATGATTGTGTCTAAAACATGTGACTTGGACACTTTTGTAAGATTCATCTCATGTTGCATCTAAAGGACGATGACATTTCAACCCACCCCCACCCAAAAAACACATGTCCATAACTGAAAGACTCTAGAAAAAATATGCTAATATGAATGCAAACAAAAAAACTATTTTCCAAGCCAATACTGTAATATTTTTCTTGCATTAAAAACAAATAAAGTCTTGAAGAGCAAATGCACAGCGGCACTAATTCTCCTGAAATGCAGCGTTTCTTTAGTAATCAGGTTTGCAGCCTGACACCGACCTGCAGCAACGAGTCACTTATTGCGATTGGTGTGAAAGATTACCGGACTCTTCCCGGATAACCGCTTGCTCAGATGCGCCTGTAACCGCAAACCCTGCAGCCTTTTATCAACACCAGACACCAGCTGTCTCTTAGAGACCAGCGGCCACCATACGGCCAGATCATGACACGCTTTCAGTAAACACATCCGCTCTCCATTCGGCCAGCTTCGGTTTAGAGCGCTGATATTACCTTAGCGGGGGGCTTTATTATTGTGTTTAAGGTGTTCGGAGTGCAGGGGCTCTGTGGATAACAGGTTTAAGTGGATTTTCTAAATAAGAAGGTCTGTGGCAGAATAATGAGAAGGGTGTTATGGGAAACAGGTCACGATCACTCTCTCTACTCCTTCTGTCAGGCCTTACGCTCATCCATTTTTCATTGGTGTGAATCAGCAAGCAAATGTGCTCACTAGCTGCATTCTTCAAACCCTCAAACCTTTAGTTTTCCCTCTCAGGTCAATCGTGTCTCGCTTAGGGATTTATACACTATAAAAATCAACTCGACTTTTATAAATTCAATTTAAATAAATATAATAATTGTACAAAATGCTGTATGTCAGGGTTAAACAAAGTGGGGTTTGTGAATTAATTAAATTAAATCATTAAAATCAATCATTTTAATAAAAAATCTGAATGAAACCCTTACTAAAAATGAATAAAATTTAAAAATTAAAATGAAAAAAGCTCAAAATAAAACACCAAAAATGAATAAAATAATTTAAAGTATAATTAAAATAATCTAAATAAAACAATCTAAATAAAATTCTTATTAAAAATGAATAAAATCATAATGTAAAATTCAAATAATAAAATAAAATTCAAGTGAAAACACTTTCAAAATGAATACATACATTTAAAACGTAAAAATAAAAAATACTAATTTGAAAGTTAAAAACATAAAAAACACTTACCAAAAATGAATAAAATCATTAAAAGAAATCATTTTAGAATAAAAAAAAATCGTAATCGAAACCATCGTGACCATCGCCCCCCGCTGGGAGTCTTGCGAGTGCGACGCACAATCCTGGTCTCTTCTATACTTAACTTAAACACTTTGCAGGGATTGCTCTGTAAATTAAATAGAGAATATAACTGATGCATATCTGCTATTTTAAATACTGTAGTCTATGAGAGATGTGACGTGTGTTAGTCTGTGAAAGCTACACAAATGATCTGGACGATCTCTCTTAGCCTCTTCTTACTCTGCATTTAACTTAAACTATTTTATTTTGTACAAGAAAACAGCATAGGCTTCAAAATAAATTATGTTATTGAAATATTGTAAAGTGGTCATTTGAATTACTCGAACGAACATTTAAAAAACAATATGCAAAATCAAAATTGAATAGCTCCATAACGGATTGAGAAAAGTGTGCGCATTAGTTGGGTTCGAAAAATAACAAAATTATAGAGTTTATATCGAGTCTATAAAACACGGAAGAGCAACAAATATATAACAAAAAACTTTCTTTAAAGTGAATTTCGTTTTGTATAAATTGTATCTTAATTGTAATCAATGTTTTATCAACCAAATTGCCCGGATTTAATAAATAACAAGCAAATAGCCTATAACAGACAATGACATGGAGGAGGAGGCGCAGCGTGAACAACGGCTTAAATGAACAACTAGAAAAGGAAAAAAACTTTAGTCAGGGGCAGCCCTAGCTATTTATTTCAGATAGGCCTATATTTGATCCAGCAGGTCACAAAGGGAGTTCTGGGTTGAGCGGCGGTGCTGAGCGGAAAGAGCTTCAGAAATGAGCGGAATCTCCAGAAAGGCGCTTGATCTCCACTGGAGGAAATATTACCGCTCTTTCAACGCACATACCGCAACAGTCACAATATGACCTCATGCATGTTTTAAAAACACAATTTAACTTATAAATAATACTTTTTAATGGGCCACTTAAAATGTTTATTCTAAAAATGAATAAAATGAACAAAAAATTGCATTGCATTTGCAATCCTTTGAAACCACCCCACTTCCCGCGCCCCTGATGATATCTGTCCTCTGGAACGCTATCGCTTTTCATTTAAAACGGTTTATTTAAAACAATTATTTTTTTCAAATAGAGTGAATTCAAAATACAGGCCTGCCCTTAATAAAAGCCTGCTTCAAATAAAAGCCGGTGACCTGCTGCAGTTCAGGTAAATAAAGGCCCCGGCTTTTATTTGAGGAAATACAGTACATAAATTTTTTTTTTTTTAAATTACGAAATATTTAATTTGTACACCTGCATGTCATGTGACATTAACTGTATGTTACATTTTTTAAATATTAACTTTAACTCTCTGGGGGACTTCAAGTAGAAATTTTAGCTTAATGGAGTTTAGCTGACAAAAAAGTTGGGAATCCCTGTTGTAAAAAGTTCAAGATGTGGCCAATGACCATTAAAAATAAAAAGGATTATAAATAAAGGATTATAAATGAGCTGTGTCAAGGACAATCATGATCTGTTAGCAATGTCAAATTAGGCATGAAGTCGCTCATTCCGTCATAAACTCTAATTAGCACCAATAAGACATAAGAAATAAGAAAACACACTCAGACACTCACAGAACTAGGACTGGAGTGACGCCGTAGTTTCGGAGACTCTTTCCCAGAGGAGGAGCTTTTGGAGGTGATGCAGGCATTGTTCTCCGAATGGACTCGCTTCACCTGACTCGCCGGTTTCTCGAAGGGATCGAAGCCGCTCTGGGTCCGCTGCACGCGCACTTTCTTGTCTTCAGGAATGGTGTCCAGGGGTTTGATGACTGAGTCGGATCCCTGGCAGCTGCGAGTGGACATCTTGGTGACACATATCTGAGAAGAAGCGGAGAAGAACGTTTTAGACATCAGCATTTAAACACTGTTATCGGCTTAATCAGAGCATAATCACAGCAGACTGGGCCATCTGACCAATCAGAGCAGAGTAGACCAGTCGCAACACTGGGTCACCTGACCAATCAGAGCAGAGAAGACCAGTCGCAACAGACTGGGCCATCTGACCAATCAGAGCAGAGTAGACCAGTCGCAACACTGGGCCATCTGACCAATCAGAGCAGAGAAGACCAGTCGCAACAGACTGGGCCATCTGACCAATCAGAGCAGAGTAGACCAGTCGCAACACTGGGCCACCTGACCAATCAGAGCAGAGAAGACCAGTCGCAACAGACTGAGCCATCTGACCAATCAGAGCAGAGTAGAACAATCACAACTGACTGAGCCATCTGACCAATCAGAGCAGAGAAGACCAATCACAACAGTCTGAGCCATCTGACCAATCAGAGCAGAGTAGACCAATCACAACTGACTGGGTCATCTGACCAATCAGAGCAGAGTAGACCAATCCCAACAGACCCATCTGACCAATCAGAGCAGAGTAGACCAATCACAACAGTCTGAGCCATCTGACCAATCAGAGCAGAGTAGAATAATCACAACAGACTGAGCCATCTGACCAATCAGAGCAGAGAAGACCAATCACAACTGACTGGGTCATCTGACCAATCAGAGCAGAGAAGACCAATCACAACTGACTGAGCCATCTGACCAATCAGAGCAGAGTAGACCAAATCACAACAGACTGGGCCATCTGACCAATCAGAGCAGAGAAGACCAATCACAACAGACTGAGCCATCTGACCAATCAGAGCAGAGTAGGCCAATCACAACAGACTGGGCAATCTGACCAATCAGAGCAGAGTAGACCAATCACAACTGACTGGGTCATCTGACCAATCAGAGCAGAGTAGGCCAATCACAACAGACTGGGCAATCTGACCAATCAGAGCAGAGTATGCTTGCGGAAAGGAGGAGTTTAGAGAGGGGTTCAAACCATTTTCAGACTCTTTCAGAAATGAGGCGAGGCTGTAATGTATATTATAAGAAAATGAAAGTATTTTTTGATCTTGGAATCATGTAACCCTGTTGTAGGAGACTCCAAAACTAAATTAGGAACCTTTAAAAGAGGCACTTTAAGCATAAACAGTTCTATGCTAAAAAAACAACAACAAAATCAAACAAAAAAACTAACATTTGACAATGTGGTAATAAAAGACAATCTTCACGATTTTGTAGTAAAAGTAAAGTAAATCTCATTTTAAGCATCTTTTTTTTTCTTCGGCAAGACACCGAAGGTGAATAGGTAAAAAACATTGATCGATATCACCAGACTTCTCCAGTCCATCGATTACAGTAAGTTTCTGAGATTTCTGACTCAGTGCAGGAGAAAAAACTCACCGTCTTTAAAGATAGTCAGATACACATTGTCACTGAAAATTACAGATGCTAAATGCAATAAAATAAACACTATTTTGGATGTTTTCTTTCACTAGTCTGAAACTAAATAGACCAAATCTCAAAATTGACCAATGCATGAAATAAAACACATTTTTTACCCGTAGTGTCTTGCCTTAAATGCAAAAACATGATGATAAAATTTCTTCAAATAAGAACAAGATAATATTGTTTGTTGTGAAGATGAATGTATGCTGGTGAAGGGTTCCATGAAAGCGAGCGTCCACGTTCATACAAATCTACAAGCCAATCTCCTGTTGCTTTTCTTCAATGTTCAGACTTTCATCTCGGCCTCTGTGAGTTCAGACATCGATCCAGCGCTCTCAGCTACTGTATTACAGAGTATGGTACATGTCCATCACACACACACACACACACACACACACACACACAAGCATTAATCTAAACAGTGCGTACCTACCGGCCACTCCATCGCCACGCAGACTGTCAGCAGCACAAAAGGCTCAGACGAGCATGTCATGTACGCACGGCCCCTCAGATTAAAAATTTACGGGCCTTTCAGAGGCAAAACATCCCAGAGAACCGCCTCTAATGACCTAAATATACAGTGTCCAGGCGGAGCCACTGGTTCGCTTACATGGGCCGGGTTTCACCAAACGGCCTTCAGCTTCTCTGGTTGGTTCGAGAGCCAGAACATGTCAAACATGTCAACCAATCTATGCTTCTTCTTTTATTACCCAACACTTTCAATGCAATTTAGGCAGAAATAAACTTGTAAGAAAGCGGGAATTTAATCAAATGAATCGAGATGCTTTAGACAGATAGAATGATAGATCGATAGAATGACAGATAGATAGACAGATGGATGGATGGATGGAGACAGTCAGACGATGATAGATAGATAGATAGATAGATAGATAGATAGATAGATAGATAGATAGATAGATAGATAGATAGATAGATAGATAGATAGATGGATAGATGGATAGATGGATAGATGGATAGATGGATAGATGGATAGATGGATAGATGGATGGATGGATGGATGGATGGATGGATGGATGGATGGATGGATGGATGGATGGATGGATGGATGGAGTCAGACAGACGACAGACAGACAGACAGACAGACGGACAGACGGACAGACGGACGGATGGATGGATGGATGGATGGATGGATGGATGGATGGAGTCAGACAGACGATAGATAGATAGATAGATAGATAGATAGATAGATAGATAGATAGATAGATAGATAGATAGATAGATAGATAGATAGATAGATAGATAGATAGATAGATAGATAGATAGATAGATAGATAGATAGATAGATAGATAGATAGATAGATAGATAGATAGATAGATAGATAGATAGATAGATAGATAGATAGATAGATAGATAGATAGATAGATTCTCCTGTTAAACAGAAACTGTGAAGTGAAATGTCACGCCGAGCCGGTCGAGCTAAATGGCATCTTCCTCTGTTTTCTTCTCTTCCTGACAGGCCAGCATTTGAACATGAACATGTAAGTGACCTTTTTAAAAGTGAGCAGAAACAGGTCTTGAGAGCGGTGTGGGATGGACCTGAACGGAGCCGCTGTCAGCGTCTCTGAGCTGAAACCACCAGCCGTCCGTACGCCTGCTTTCTCTCTTTGTCTCTTTATTCTGCTCCAGACAGACGCCGCTGCCAGTCGTGAGTAAGATGTGAATGTTCGGCGAGCAGCTGCTGTGAGCGTGTTTATTGTTCTAGACGTGCTCAAGCCACAATGAGCTCTAATTGATTCTCAATCACTCCCGGTTGTTTGTGCGCTTACAAACGCACGTCAAGATCGGTTCCATCATGACGCTTGTCATGTAAAACTGCAGATGTTTTCTCATTTCAGGTGTAATTCTGTTCATAACAACAGAACCGCATGACGAGGGGTTTAGCTCATACTGTAAGAAACTACTTTCTGTTTCCTCAAAGGTGTTTGACATACACTGGACATGTTAAATATTCATGCCACATTATGGGATAATGAATCTGCAAGGTGTTGATTTAGTACCGTCTGAATGAAGCGGTTTGACAGAATTTACAGAAATAGAAATTCATAATGCGTGTCTTCCATGAGTATCAGTGAATCTTTTGTGATGGTTAAGTCAGTGTCCTTCTTATTCTTGACAAATAAATAAATTAGATAAAATAAACTAATGAAAATTACAAAAATAAACCAAAATTAAATTAAATAAAACATTTAAAAAAATAAAAAGACAATTAGAAAAATACAGGAATAACATTTTAAAAATAGAAAATAAATAAATCAAGTGTAAATAAAAAATAAATGATTAGATAAAAAAATAAGTTAATAAACAAATAAATAAACATAAAATAAATAGAAATAAAAAAATCTAAATGAAATACATAAATATACATATTAGAAAAATAGATAAATTATACATCATACATAAATAAAACAAATAAATAAGAAAAATAAGCTAATTAAATGTTTAAAATAATTTTAAAATGTGTATATATAAATAGATAGATATATATATATATATATATATATATATATATATATATATATATATATATATATAAAATAAATTAGAACATTAACAAATAAATCAGAAAATAAATAATATAAAAAAATTCAAAAAATTCGAAAAATAAATAAATCAAATATAAATAAATAAATAATAAAGAAACTAATAGATCAATAAACAAATAAGTTAATAAACAAACAAATATAAAATAAATAAATATAAATAAATCAAAATAAATGTTTTGTTTTTTTTACATAATAAAAAATGTAAAAAAATAAAAAAAAAAATAAAAAAAAAAAATCACAAAAATCACAAACAAACAATTAAAACATAAATAAATAAATCACTTGCTGGCCAATTAAACCCACAGACTTACACTGAAGGTGTGACCCGAGCCAGATCTACAGACCAGAAGATCACAGAGACACGAGGGTGCAGGACTTTTGTGACTTCAGACAGAAAGCATTCACCTAGTAACACCATCGCATCACAGAAGCATGTTTGCATAAGTAAGCACCACTCACACTTTTTTTTTTTTTTACAAAATGTACAAAATCTAGGACTGCGTAACTAAGGCTGGCATTTTGAAAACCTGGCGTGGCAGCAATTAATCAGTAAACGAATCCAGATATTACAACATCACAGTAACATAAGTTTCAGAGCTGAAAACGGCCTTGTTAGTCAAAGAAAAGCTTTTATAGACACCAGGCCCAGAAAACGAGAGCTCTCACAATATGTCGACCATTGATGTAGTAGGATGCCTCAAGCCCGCCCACCGACTCGTGGAGCTAAACGGGTCGAGCAATAAACATGACGGTTCCAGCTCACGTGTGTAAGACATTGCGTTTGTTCGCTTCATTTCACCGCTGAATCGATTGTAAACAAAATAGAGGTCGAGACTGGATTTACAGACATATTGAGATCAAAACACAATGCTGTGCCTTCTATATTGGATCCGACAGGAACGGTGCAACACACTTATGTGAGTAAAACATGTTTTTTTATATGTGTTAGTATTGCATTGTTACAGATCGTTTGATATCTATTGATTTCATACCTTAGCACGCGGTCACAGGCTGGAGAAGGTGTTATTGGTTCATTCGTGATCAGACTCGGACTTGTAACGTTATGGGCCAGGGCTCGGACTTGACTTTTTTAAAAGCACAACGTCCCTGGGGCCATCTTAAATAGTGAAATAACATTCCTTTCTTGCGTGCGCACGTGTGTGTGTGTGTGTGTGTACGGTTCGCGCTTATATTCACTGATCGGGCGACAACATTCCAATCAATCGCGGGTGGATGAGAGATTAATCTTTGTGTTTGTTTGATAAAGATATTTTGTGAGTCCTGTGAGGGTTTCTCCAGACGCTTTGAAAACAATTTCCACATGTACTGAGGGGAGCTGAAGCTCATTAAATATGCAAATCTTATCCAATCCTAGCCGTGGGCGTTTACTTCCAAGTCTTCAGTGTGGCACGCCCATCAAAACCGACCGTTTCTTCAGAAAGCCTCAAAACCAAGGCAGAAAATAGCCCATTACTTATTCATTATGATGTTTCTGAATGTAAAAACCACGCGAATGTATAACATTTTTTTTAAAAAGCCAGTTCATGACACCTTTAAACCATAAACACTGCAGCTATTTCTATTCACATTAGAATAAGCCAGCTCTCATTCCTCACTTGTCTATTGACAGACTCACACACATGAAATTAACAGTCTGTGATTTATACATATCAAACAACACTAATAAAGTGCTTTTATTCTAGACGATACTGAGCAGAGGAGAGCAATTAGCAGCGTCCCTAGACAGACATGACATTTACCTTCCCATGTACAATCAACACGCACTGATTTACTGCAGCATCTTCAACAGCACGATGACGACCATCTGTGACTGTATGTGGGATTTCAGAGCACTTACTGGAAACCGCAAGCTGGACATCAATGCTCAGTGGTTATTTGTTACACTGCCAAAAAACACAAAGAGAGACTGCGCTGTTTTTCACTGGTAGCTTCACATCTATTCATGAACAGAGGCATCAAACAACGCTCCTGCAACTAAAGCTGCAGACACTGATGTGCTTGGAGTTTGAGTTTAATAGTCTAAGTAGTGCTCCGATATCAATATCTGACTCAACTATCTCTTCATCTGGAAGACGGCAGCATTCTGCCATCACAAACGCATCGGGAGCGCTTTGAAACAAGCTCGCCCATCTGCCGCTGACCTTCTCGCACGAGGACTGGCTTTCATGTGCCAGACGCCCCTTTTAGGTGTGAGAAACTTCTGATGGACTATTTCACTGCTGAACGGGTGGGATGCGCTCAGTTTCACGGCACACAGCATTCATGATTCATAAAGAGCTCAAGCACGTCTGATGCTCTAAGTCATGTATGGCACAGAATAAAAGCCTCTGAATAACACAAAGAAAGATGCACAGGCACACTTTACAATCAGAACATGAAATAAGATCAAATAAATAAATAAATATCAGATAAAGTTAATAGGATTAAATAGGATAAAACCAGATAAAAAATTAAAATGACATAAATAAATAAATGAATAGAAATAAATACAAGAAATAAGATCAAGTTAATAGGATTAAATAGAAAAAAATATGAAAATAAACAGGATTAAATAGGATAAAGCAAAATAAAATAAATAGAAATAAAATAAGATAATGTAAATAGGATTAAATAAGATCAAATAAATAAGATTAAATTAATTAATAAAATAAATAAGAAAAAAGATAATAGGATTAAATAGAATAAAGCAAAATAAAATTAAGATTACATAAATAAATAGAGAAAAAATAAATAAATAAGATAAAATAAAAAGTATAAATATGATTAAATAAATGAATAATTAATTAAAGAAAAAATACATAAATAAGAAAAAAATAGAACTAAATAGGATAAACAATAATAAGTAAATCAAATAAATAAGATAAACAATCAGAAATAAAGAAATAAAAAGAAGGATCAAATACATTTGATTAAATGATTAAATAAGACAAAATAAAAAAAGAATATGATAAAATACATAAATAAAGATAAAATAAATAAATAAGAATGATTAAATAGATAAAATAATAATAAATAAGATTACATAAATAAATAAATAAATATCATAAAATTAAATAAAAAATAAGATGAAATAAAAACATTATAAAAATGAATGAACAAATACATAATAAGACCAAATAAGGTCAAGCAAACAAATAAATAAGATATTTATTTTATGTTATTTTATTTATGCTATTTATTATTATTATTATAAAAATATAAATCTGGACTTTTGACTATTTGGGTCCACTGCAGATCATTTATGCCCCACATGCTTCCATTTAGACAGAATTTATAACTGGGGTCTGATCTGTAAATCATTGACAGTCCTGAAACGAATGGAGTTGTATGAATTAAATGAACATGCTGAGCTGTACTGTAATGTAGCGGCGAGCGTGTGCTGTTTGTCATCGCAGAGGTTGCCAATGGCGTTATTCAGGACGGCTGTCAGGAACGAACGGTACTGCAAAATGGATGACAGTGACTCCAGCAAAAGGGCTAAAGCATGTACAGCTGAGAAACAATCCTTCATATTTAAGAATCCATTGGGAAAACACTCCCTGATTACAGAAAACCACTTTCATGAAATGAAAACTGTCTGAGTAAAGAGGAAATCCAAACCAAACAAGCCATGTAGATAGGAAGCCTGATAATGATAATGTTCTACTTCTCCACTATAGGAGTTTAGGGCTGGGCGATGCAGGGAAAATTCTGTGTTTGTAAGCTTTTTGACAATATTCAGCGAGAAAAAAAGAATCCAAAGGCTTTCCAGTCCATAATCTCAGTGTGAAAGCAGCTCTGATCTCTTCATAATGAATTAATCTCTCAACGACATCAGAGAATTACACAGACAACTGGGAAACTAGTGCTGGGCGGTATACCGGTTCATACCGGTGTTTATTTTGGTTATGAAATTAATTTTTATTACACCGCAACACCGGTATATGTCTTCCATAAACAACGTTCGGAGCACGTCACTGTTTGAGCGGGGTCCCGTTTCACTGTTGCACTGTAGTGAGGACACAGCTGAAATCACATTACAGCCTATGGCTTCATCCGAAATCGCCCCCTAAACCCTCATTCACTATTCCCTACGTTATCCACTAATATAGTTCACTTGAAGGGGTGAATGAAAACGAGTGAGTGAATACAGACAGCCATTGAGTGTACATAGACTGAACACGTGTTATTGCGGTGCAATGTGGGATTGAATGAGTGCACTCAATAACGTCCACTATTTCGGACACCACTACTAATGGCAGTCCCTTCAAATTATGCCCTATTTGAGGGTATAGGGGCGATTTCGGATTCAGCCTTGATTACAGCAGAGAATTCAAACAACACGCGGCGCACGCAAGGGAGCGTCGTGATGAGATTAACAACGCTTGCTCACCACATGGATCATATTATAGCAAATATATAGACAGTACCAAACGTTTCCACTAGATGAAATTAGTCCCATTAATTTCCAATGTGCTCATTTTTGACTACGAACAATGAGTGTGACTATTTTTTTCAGGACCATTTCATCTTTTCAAATCATGTCCATGTGTTGGACATGACATGTGTTCATTGTTCACACAGCAAATGCCAAAACCTTTACCAAGTTTCGTACCATCCCAATGAAGTAAAAAAAAACAACAACAAAAAAACACAATGTTTTTCGGGCAAAAATGACCAAAGATCACCAGAGGGTTAAACGTTCTGCTCAAATATTCCGGTTTCACGGTTTCCACTAAAATATGAGGCAGCACAACTGTTTTCAACTTTGATAATAATATGTTTAGAGCAGCAAATCATCATATTAGAATGATTTCTGAAGGATCATGTGACACTTTAAAGCTACACTGTGTAACTTTTTTAGTTTATTCTTAGCTAAAAACACTTAGTTCTTTCAAAAATATATGTCCTCATTAATGTATATTTACTTCTTTAAAGTAATAAAGTATTCTCGTTAGTTTATAATATGCCATTGAAAATACATACGGGTAAGGGGTTCGAATGGGGGTCGCCATGTTGCCCCTCCATCTTGAAAGTACATTAGCCAAAGAGGGGCATACCCGTAAATTCAAGCTTCGCCTTTCGCGTTTTAACACTCGATGGCACCGTGTCGAATGTGAAGAGGGTTTGGACTAATCTTGGACTAATTGCTGGATTGAACTGGAAGCCATGTTAATCTTGGGCTAAATCGGCCACCGTAGGATTCAAAACGAAATTGAAATTGGGAGGAACAGAAACTAAAATTTACTGGATGGTCATATGCCTTTTCACCGCTAGATGGGGGAAAATATCACACAGTGTAGCTTTAAGACTAGAGTAATGATGCTGAAAAATCAGCTTTGATCACAGGAATAAATTACATTTGAAAATATATTCAAATAGAAAACAGTTGATTTAAATTGTATTACCATTGTACTGTATTTTTGATCAAATAAATGCATCCTTGGTGAGCAGAAGCTTTCAAAAACATTTTAAAAATCTTACCAACCCCAAACTTTTGAACAGTAGTGTATGTTGTATTGTATTGTAGTACTAGGTCACTAAATATTAAATTACTTTGTTTTTTTGTACAAACCTCCAGCTCACAAAAAAGCAAATGTTTCTTCAGCTGAATGATGAAGACTAAACACAACATGACTTACTGAACGGACTGCAGCCTTACTGACAATCTCAAATCAAATTTACGGTCTACTCTGACTAAAGTCTGTTCAGTTACTGATCCAAGCCTCCTCTAAATGAAAGCTATAATCTCAGCAATTACCAGAAGACTGAAACACCTGTATTCTCCTCAGCTGTCACACACCAACACATCTATCAGTATGCATGAATGGCCAACAGACAGAGATGCAAGTGAGCTACATTTTTTAAAACATAGAGTAGGAAGCAAAAGAATAGACTTAAAGGGTGAGTTGATAGGGCCCGTTGACTTCCATAGTATTATAGAAGTCAATGGGGTCAGCAACTGTTTGGTTACCCATATTCTTCAAAATATCTTATTTTGTGTTCAGCAGAAGAAAGAAACAGGTTTGGACCAACTTGAGGGGTGAACTATCCCTTTAAAGTACATTCTTTAAAATAAAGGTCCTCTATCGGCATTGATATCCCAAAACCTTAACATCCATGGAATTTTTCCATTCCACAAAATGTTCTTTAGATCTTTGAAATGTTTTTCACACTGAGAGAAAAAAATGGTTCTTTTAAAGGTTCTTCTATTAGCCTGACGTCGTCATACTCAGATTCTAGTCTTGAATCTTTGGTTCAAGACCTCATTGGTTGATCACAACGGATCAACCGATCAGAGGAACGGAGTAAGTGAGTGTTGAGTGACACATAGTTGTCAACAGAACTCAACTGCACGCACGCTGGAAGAAGTAGAAGAAGAAGATGATGAGCGTAAACGATCTTTGCCGGTGTTGTAAAAAGAATTAAAGGATACACGGAGTACTCACCAACACCATCATCATTTCTGAGATAAATAGTAAAGGTGAATGCATATACGAACAAGTTTTCCGTTTAGTAAACAAACTCAACCCAAGCGCTCTTTGGTGACGTGATGATTACCGTATTTCCTCAAATAAAAGCCGGGGCCTTTATTTACCTGAACTGCAGAAGGTCATCGGCTTTTATTTGAAGCAGGCTTTTATTAGGGGCAGGCCTGTATTTCGAATTCCATCTATTTGAAAAAAATAATTGTATTAAATAAACCGTTTTAAATGAAAAGCGATAGTGTTCCAGAGGACAGATATCATCAGGGGTGCGGGAAGTGGGGTGGTTTCAAAGGATTGCAAATGCAATGCAATTTTTTGTTCATTTTATTCATTTTTAGAATTTAATCATTTATTTGTAATAAACATTTTAAGTGGCCCATTAAAAAGTATTATTTAAAAGTTGAATTGTGTTTTTAAAACATGCATGAGGTCATATTGTGACTGAAAGAGTGGTAATATTTCCTCCAGTGGAGATCAAGCGCCTTTCTGGAGATTCTGCTCATTTCTGAAGCTCTTTCCGCTCAGCACCGCACGCTCAACCCAGAACTCCCTTTGTGACCTGCTGGATCAAATATAGGCCTATCTGAAATAAATAGCTGGGGCTGTCCCTGACTAAAGTTTTTTTCCTTTTCTAGTTGTTCATTTAAGCCGTTGTTCACGCTGCGCCTCCTCCTCCATGTCATTGTCTGTTATAGGCTATTTGCTTGTTATTTATTAAATCCGGGCAATTTGGTTGATAAAACATAGATTAAAATTAAGATACAATTTATACAAAACGAAATTCACTTTAAAGAAAGTTTTTTGTGATATATTTGTTGTTCTTTCGTGATTTATAGACTCGATATAAACTCTATAAATTCGTTATTTTTCTAAACCAACTAATGCGCACACTTTTCTCAATCCGTTATGGAGCTATTCAATTTTGATTTTGCATATTGTTTTTTAAATGTTCGTTCGAGTAATTCAAATGACCACTTTACAATATTTCAATAACATCATTTATTTTGAAGCCTATGCTGTTTTCTTGTACAAAATAACATAGTTTAAGTTAAATGCAGAGTAAGAAGAGGCTAAGAGATTGTCCAGATCATTTGTGTAGCTTTCACAGACTAACACACGTCACATCTCTCATAGACTACAGTATTTAAAATAGCAGATATGCATCAGTTATATTCTCTATTTAATTTACAGAGCAATCCCTGCAAAGTGTTTAGGTTAAGTATAGAAGAGACCAGGATTGTGCGTCGCACTCGCAAGACTCCCAGCGGGGGGCGATGGTCACGATGGTTTTGCTTTTTCGGCACAACCCTACTGTACATTACGCTGAACTTGAATGCACATGAAATGAAAGGAAATCATTTTTCCCCTTTATTTGTCTGTGCTGGCCACGCCCCCGGCCACTATCAGAGGCCCGGCGTTTAATTGACTACAGGCTTTTATTTGAGGAAATACGGTATGTAACTGTTGATCGTCTGTCCATCATCGTCTAAAGCCCGCCCTGACAATATGATTGGTCTGAACAGCTCTGGTTCAAGCATAGTTGCTCCACAACAGATCAAGTCCAGACCGAACTTCCTGAACTAAAATGTTGTGGGCGGGGTAAGTTCGGCTGGCATCCAGGCTATTCTTCTATGGCACTGCTGCAAAACCTTCCTTTCAGAACCTTTATTTTTATGTGTATATGCATAATGCAGAAGTGCAGAGTGCAACATGCTCATATTTTTATGAGTTGCTGCCCATGTAAAGAGATATGCTGTCAGCAATGCCGCTCATTCGTTTGTAGAATACAGCTATAGAATTATGAAACATGAATGTCAACTCCAGCTTTTTCTGACAGAAACTGTGTATTTGAAGTATATACTGATTAAAAAACTAGAACTTAGCAATGAC